>JAVIAB010000117.1:4285033-4302533 GCA_032433765.1 Megaustenia siamemsis | reverse complement strand
GATCTCTCATAGAATGTCACATTCATCACTTCCGGTCTGAAATAATTTGTCTCTAGCCAGATCTCCCATAGAACGTCACATTCATCACTTCCGGTCTGAAATAATTTGTCTCTAGCCAGATCTCCCATAGAACGTCACATTCATCACTTCCGGTCTGAAATAATTTGTCTCTAGCCAGATCTCTCATAGAACTCACATTCATCACTTCCGGTCTGAAATAATTTGTCTCCAGCCAGATCTCCCATAGAACGTCACATTCATCACTTCCGGTCTGAAATAATTTGTCTCTAGCCAGATCTCCCATAGAACGTCACATTCATCACTTCCGGTCTGAAATAATTTGTCTCTAGCCAGATCTCCCATAGAACGTCACATTCATCACAGCCCGTCTGAAAGAGTCTCTATTTCTAGTCAAATCTCCCACTTCTTCTGTTGTCATGAAAACACCTTCTTCTCTTTCTGCCCCCGTCTCGTCGCCCAGCTGCCATGCCGTCCATTAATGTACTTTCCAGCTGGGTGTGTCTTTTTACGTGACCAAAGTATTTTAATGTCATCTGTGGAATGATGTATTTTAGCCAGTTCTTTTTATGTTTAAATCTTTTAATGTGTTTTTATTGTTATTTTTCATTATTCGAGGTATCTTTAAGGATTTTTCTGTGGCATGTAGTTTTGATTGAATCGATTCTCGTCCCTGCTGTTTGTGAGATTGTCCATGATTCACAACCATATGTTCATATCCTGAGGATACATGCCCCCAGTAAATTTAATTTTACCCCAACGGTGTAAAAAAAAAAGTAAAGTGCCCCCGTCACGTCAAGTGACGTATAAGGAATATGGTGTTAGTGACCCGTCACGTCAAGTGACGTATAGGGAATATGGTGTTAGTGACCATAATTTGACAGACCTTCGGCACATGATTTTGGGGGTAATGTGATCAGTATTACGTTCTTGGACAACAGACAAGAAAATCACTGGAGTCTGTAGAAATGTGGTTTTATAGAAGAATGTTGAGAGTACCATGGACAGCTAAGAAGAGTGATGAAGATGTTCTGAGAGAGGTCAAAGCAAAAAGAGAGCTAATTTCCAATATTGGGAAGAAACAATCATCATTTTTTGACCATGTAATGAGAAGAGAACAACTGGAATATATTGTAACAATTGGAAAAATTGAGGGACGAAGAGATAGAGAGAAGCAAAGAGAAAAAATAACAGACAGCTTAAGAGAATGGCTTGGCAGAAGGTCAACAACAGAAATGATAAATAGCTGCCGAGATAGAAAGTTGTGGAGAGACATGATTACCCACGCCAGTAGGACCCGTACTTGATGATGTTGATGATGATTACATTCTTGTCGTTTAGTTTTTGTGTTGCTGTTGCTAGTCTTCGATCTCTTCCTGACAGTCTCCATTGTTACATATTAGCGGTCATGGGTAGGATAATGACGTCAGCCTTCTATATAGCTGCGTACCTGAATACATCACGCTAGTGGGGGTGCTCCGGGGTTTCTCTTTCTGTGCTGAGGAGTATCTAAAGTGGGGTATGCTTTAAATATTTCAAACGTCATAATGCCCTTGAAAGAACATAACAGGTGGTTGAATGTGATAAATGGTCGGGGCCAAGAAACCAATGACACCATTCAACCACAAGGAGACAACGCTGCGAGACTAGAAGAGACATTCTGATTGGCAGTTAGGACAACCTCGTTCTGGTGTAGACTGCCTTCCTTATAATGAGGTTTAAGGTTTATGAAAGCTCTTGTGATTTGTCATTTGATGACCAGCGTTGAGCGCCCAGCCATATTGTTGTGGTAGATATCATGCTACCACTAGTGTAATTCTTTATGTCGGCCCCCCCCCCCCAATTACGACTGTATGTGGTTCATTTCAGTTGGTACATTGAACATTTCAGTTATCATCCCGTTTCTCATTCATTCTGGCATCCACTAAACAACTACTGTTGGAATCGGTAAACCTCTTCCTCATACGTCCTTTGAAGGACGTTAAGTGGCGGTATATGCGCGGCTTTGAGGTTTTCAGTATAAATGTCATACATGCGTCTTTCGGTCCAGCACATCTGACTTTAGTACACTTGTAGACATCAACTTACCTCCCCTCTTCGATCCCTACTTGCATAGATGACTGGACTGGTCAGTCTGTTTCTAGAGGCACTGCGAATAGGTGGAGTAGGGTCTGAATAGTTCTAGTTCACCGATCCTGGCGTAAGCATCAGATATGAGTCGCTGAAGCTTCCATCTATGTTGCTGTCAAGCGCCTTGTCTCCTTCGTCCAGTAACTATGATAGTTGTATGTCATCTATGTTGCTGTCAAGCGCCTTGTCTCCTTCGTCCAGTAACTATGATAGTTGTATGTCATCTATGTTGCTGTCAAGCGCCTTGTCTCCTTCGTCCAGTAACTATGATAGTTGTATGTCATCTATGTTGCTGTCAAGCGCCTTGTCTCCGATATCCAGTGACTATGATAGTTGTATGTCATCTATGTTGCTGTCAAGCGCCTTGTCTCCTTCGTCCAGTAACTATGATAGTTGTATGTCATCTATGTTGCTGTCAAGCGCCTTGTCTCCTTCGTCCAGTGACTATGATAGTTGTATGTCATCTATGTTGCTGTCAAGCGCCTTGTCTCCTTCGTCCAGTAACTATGATAGTTGTATGTCATCTATGTTGCTGTCAAGCGCCTTGTCTCCGATATCCAGTGACTATGATAGTTGTATGTCATCTATGTTGCTGTCAAGCGCCTTGTCTCCTTCGTCCAGTAACTATGATAGTTGTATGTCATCTATGTTGCTGTCAAGCGCCTTGTCTCCTTCGTCCAGTGACTATGATAGTTGTATGTCATCTATGTTGCTGTCAAGCGCCTTGTCTCCTTCGTCCAGTGACTATGATAGTTGTATGTCATCTATGTTGCTGTCAAGCGCCTTGTCTCCTTCGTCCAGTAACTATGATAGTTGTATGTCATCTATGTTGCTGTCAAGCGCCTTGTCTCCGATATCCAGTGACTATGATAGTTGTATGTCATCTATGTTGCTGTCAAGCACCTTGTCTCCTTCGTCCAGTGACTATGATAGTTGTATGTCATCTATGTTGCTGTCAAGCGCCTTGTCTCCTTCGTCCAGTAACTATGATAGTTGTATGTCATCTATGTTGCTGTCAAGCGCCTTGTCTCCTTCGTCCAGTGACTATAATAGTTGTATGTCATCTATGTTGCTGTCAAGCGCCTTGTTTCCTTCGTCCAGTGACTATGATAGTTGTATGTCATCTATGTTGCTGTCAAGCGCCTTGTCTCCTTCGTCCAGTGACTATGATAGTTGTATGTCATCTATGTTGCTGTCAAGCACCTTGTCTCCTTCGTCCAGTGACTATGATAGTTGTATGTCATCTATGTTGCTGTCAAGCGCCTTGTCTCCTTCGTCCAGTGACTATGATAGTTGTATGTCATCTATGTTGCTGTCAAGCGCCTTGTCTCCTTCGTCCAGTGACTATGATAGTTGTATGTCATCTATGTTGCTGTCAAGCGCCTTGTCTCCTTCGTCCAGTGACTATGATAGTTGTATGTCATCTATGTTGCTGTCAAGCGCCTTGTCTCCTTCGTCCAGTAACTATGATAGTTGTATGTCATCTATGTTGCTGTCAAGCGCCTTGTCTCCGATATCCAGTGACTATGATAGTTGTATGTCATCTATGTTGCTGTCAAGCGCCTTGTCTCCTTCGTCCAGTAACTATGATAGTTGTATGTCATCTATGTTGCTGTCAAGCGCCTTGTCTCCTTCGTCCAGTGACTATGATAGTTGTATGTCATCTATGTTGCTGTCAAGCGCCTTGTCTCCTTCGTCCAGTGACTATGATAGTTGTATGTCATCTATGTTGCTGTCAAGCGCCTTGTCTCCTTCGTCCAGTGACTATGATAGTTGTATGTCATCTATGTTGCTGTCAAGCGCCTTGTCTCCTTCATCCAGTGACTATGATAGTTGTATGTCATCTATGTTGCTGTCAAGCGCCTTGTCTCCTTCATCCAGTGACTATGATAGTTGTATGTCATCTATGTTGCTGTCAAGCGCCTTGTCTCCTTCGTCCAGTAACTATGATAGTTGTATGTCATCTATGTTGCTGTCAAGCGCCTTGTCTCCGATATCCAGTGACTATGATAGTTGTATGTCATCTATGTTGCTGTCAAGCACCTTGTCTCCTTCGTCCAGTGACTATGATAGTTGTATGTCATCTATGTTGCTGTCAAGCGCCTTGTCTCCTTCGTCCAGTAACTATGATAGTTGTATGTCATCTATGTTGCTGTCAAGCGCCTTGTCTCCTTCGTCCAGTGACTATAATAGTTGTATGTCATCTATGTTGCTGTCAAGCGCCTTGTTTCCTTCGTCCAGTGACTATGATAGTTGTATGTCATCTATGTTGCTGTCAAGCGCCTTGTCTCCTTCGTCCAGTGACTATGATAGTTGTATGTCATCTATGTTGCTGTCAAGCACCTTGTCTCCTTCGTCCAGTGACTATGATAGTTGTATGTCATCTATGTTGCTGTCAAGCGCCTTGTCTCCTTCGTCCAGTGACTATGATAGTTGTATGTCATCTATGTTGCTGTCAAGCGCCTTGTCTCCTTCGTCCAGTGACTATGATAGTTGTATGTCATCTATGTTGCTGTCAAGCGCCTTGTCTCCTTCGTCCAGTGACTATGATAGTTGTATGTCATCTATGTTGCTGTCAAGCGCCTTGTCTCCTTCGTCCAGTGACTATGATAGTTGTATGTCATCTATGTTGCTGTCAAGCGCCTTGTCTCCGATCGTCCAGTGACTATGATAGTTGTATGTCATCTATGTTGCTGTCAAGCGCCTTGTCTCCTTCGTCCAGTGACTATGATAGTTGTATGTCATCTATGTTGCTGTCAAGCGCCTTGTCTCCTGCGTCCAGTGACTATGATAGTTGTATGTCATCTATGTTGCTGTCAAGCGCCTTGTCTCCGATATCCAGTGACTATGATAGTTGTATGTCATCTATGTTCCTGTCAAGCGCCTTGTCTCCTTCGTCCAGTGACTATGATAGTTGTATGTCATCTATGTTGCTGTCAAGAACCTTGTCTCTTTCATTCGGTGTCTATGATAGTTGTATGTCATCTATGTTGCTGTCAAGAGCCTTGTCTCCTTCATTGGGTGTCTATGTTAGTTGTATGTCATCTATGTTGGTGTCAAGAGCCTTGTCCCCTTCATCCATTGACCATGATAGTTGTATGTCTGCGCTGTTGCTTACACAGACTATAAACACAACGCCCGAAAATCTGTTTTATACCACTCTGCGGCAGACCAATCTAGTTGGCCGAATGTGCTGCTTTATTCATGCTTATATCTAGCCCTCTCGGATAACGGTAAAATGCCATGAGGTTCTGTGTCACCCGCGCACGTTAAATAACCCTTCACTGTGGAATTGTGGTTTGAAAGTGGTTGGGGTTGTGGGTAACTAGTGGAATCTTGGTATAAAAGTGGGGTTGTGGTTAACTGTAGTATCTTGATGTGAAAGTGGGGTTGTGGTTAACTGTAGTATCTTGATGTGAAAGTGGGGTTGTGGTTAACTGTAGTATCTTGATGTGAAAGTGGGGTTGTGGTTAACTGTAGTATCTTGATGTGAAAGTAGGGTTGTGGTTAACTGTAGTATCTTGGTGTGAAAGTGGGGCTGTGGTTAACTGTAGTATCTTGGTGTGAAAGTGGGGCTGTAGTTAACTGTAGTATCTTGGTGTGAAAGTGGGGCTGTAGTTAACTGTAGTATCTTGGTGTGAAAGTGGGGCTGTAGTTAACTGTAGTATCTTGGTGTGAAAGTGGGGCTGTGGTTAACTGTAGTATCTTGATGTGAAAGTGGGGTTGTGGTTAATTGTAGTATCTTGGTGTGAAAAATGGGGTTCCTGATAACTGTAGTATCTTGGTGTGAAAGTGGGGTTGTGGTTAACTGTAGTATCTTGGTGTGAAAAATGGGGTTCCGGATAACTGTAGTATCTTGGTGTGAAAGTGGGGTTCCTGATAACTGTAGTATCTTGATGTGAAAGTGGGGTTCTGGTTAACTGTAGTATCTTGGTGTGAAAGTGGGGTTGTGGTTAACTGTAGTATCTTGGTGTGAAAAATGGGGTTCCTGATAACTGTAGTATCTTGATGTGAAAGTGGGGCTGTGGTTAACTGTAGTATCTTGGTGTGAAAAATGGAGTTCCTGATAACTGTAGTATCTTTGTGTGAAAGTGGGACTGTGGTTAACTGTAGTATCTTGGTGTGAAAAATGGAGTTCCTGATAACTGTAGTATCTTTGTGTGAAAGTGGGACTGTGGTTAACTGTAGTATCTTGATGTGAAAGTGGGGCTGTGGTTAACTGTAGTATCTTGGTGTGAAAAATGGGGTTCCTGATAAATGTAGTATCTTTGTGTGAAAGTGGGACTGTGGTTAACTGTAGTATCTTGGTGTGAAAGTGGGGTTGTGGTTAACTGTAGTATCTTGGTTAGAAAAATGGGGTTCCTGATAACTGTAGTATCTTGGTGTGAAAGTGGGGCTGTGGTTAACTGTAGTATCTTGGTGTGAAAAATGGGGTTCCTGATAACTGTAGTATCTTTGTGTGAAAGTGGGACTGTGGTTAACTGTAGTATCTTGGTGTGAAAGTGGGACTGTGGTTAACTGTAGTATCTTGGTGTGAAAAATGGGGTTCCTGATAACTGTAGTATCTTTGTGTGAAAGTGGGACTGTGGTTAACTGTAGTATCTTGGTGTGAAAGTGGGGTTGTGGTTAACTGTAGTATCTTGGTGTGAAAGTGGGGTTGTGGTTAATTGTAGTATCTTGGTGTGAAAAATGGGGTTCCTGATAACTGTAGTATCTTGGTATGAAAGTGGGGTTGCTGTTAATTGTAGTATCTTGGTGTGAAAGTGGGGTTGTGGTTAACTGTAGTATCTTGGTGTGAAAGTGGGGCTGTGGTTAACTGTAGTATCTTGATGTGAAAGTGGGGTTGTGGTTAACTGTAGTATCTTGGTGTGAAAGTGGGGCTGTGGTTAACTGTAGTATCTTGATGTGAAAGTGGGGTTGTGGTTAACTGTAGTATCTTGGTGTGAAAGTGGGGCTGTGGTTAACTGTAGTATCTTGGTGTGGAAGTGGGGCTGTGGTTAACTGTAGTATCTTGATGTGAAAGTGGGGTTGTGGTTAACTGTAGTATCTTGGTGTGAAAGTGGGGTTGCTGTTAATTGTAGTATCTTGGTGTGAAAGTGGGGCTGTGGTTATCTGTAGTATTTTTGGTGTGAAAGTGGGGCTGTGGTTAACTGTAGTATCTTGATGTGAAAGTGGGGCTGTGGTTAACTGTAGTATCTTGATGTGAAAGTGGGGTTGTGGTTAACTGTAGTATCTTGGTGTGAAAAATGGGGTTCCTGATAACTGTAGTATCTTGGTGTGAAAGTGGGGTTGTGATTAACTGTAGTATCTTGGTGTGAAAGTGGGGTTGTGGTTAACTGTAGTATCTTGGTGTGAAAGTGGGGTTGCTGTTAATTGTAGTATCTTGGTGTGAAAGTGGGGCTGTGGTTATCTGTAGTATTTTTGGTGTGAAAGTGGGGCTGTGGTTAACTATAGTATCTTGGTGTGAAAGTGGTGTTGCTGTTAACTAACTGCATCATGATGTAAAAGTAGGGTTGTGGTTAACTGTAATATCTTGATGTGAAAGTAGGGTTGTGGTTAACTGTAATATCTTGATGTGAAAGTGGGGCTGTGGTTAACTGTAGTATCTTGGTGTGAAAGTGGGGCTGTGGTAACTGTGGTATCTTGGTGTGAAAGTGGGGTTGTGGTTAACTGTAGTATCTTGATGTGAAAGAAGGGTTGTGGTTAACTGTAGTATTTTTGGTGTGAAAGTGGGGCTGTGGTTAACTATAGTATCTTGGTGTGAAAGTGGTGTTGCTGTTAACTAACTGCATCATGATGTGAAAGTAGGGTTGTGGTTAACTGTAATATCTTGATGTGAAAGTAGGGTTGTGGTTAACTGTAATATCTTGATGTGAAAGTAGGGTTGTGGTTAACTGTAATATCTTGATGTGAAAGTAGGGTTGTGGTTAACTGTAATATCTTGATGTGAAAGTAGGGTTGTGGTTAACTGTAATATCTTGATGTGAAAGTAGGGTTGTGGTTAACTGTAATATCTTGATGTG
This sequence comes from Megaustenia siamemsis, assembly GCA_032433765.1. Lineage (NCBI taxonomy): Eukaryota > Metazoa > Mollusca > Gastropoda > Stylommatophora > Ariophantidae > Megaustenia > Megaustenia siamemsis. The sequence continues at coordinate 4,294,362 of JAVIAB010000117.1, read as the reverse complement.
AAAGTAGGGTTGTGGTTAACTGTAATATCTTGATGTGAAAGTAGGGTTGTGGTTAACTGTAATATCTTGATGTGAAAGTAGGGTTGTGGTTAACTGTAATATCTTGATGTGAAAGTAGGGTTGTGGTTAACTGTAATATCTTGATGTGAAAGTAGGGTTGTGGTTAACTGTAATATCTTGATGTGAAAGTAGGGTTGTGGTTAACTGTAATATCTTGATGTGAAAGTAGGGTTGTGGTTAACAACCTTATCTTGTACCGTGGCTCCCCAATCATGCAATTTATTTTTCGTGTGCCTCCCCCCCCCCCTAAAATATCCTGTGGCTCCCCGGAGGCCATTACCCCCCCCCCCCCTTTTCCGGTTGAGAAACGCTGCTCTAGAGGACACGAAACACCCTACTCCCAGCTCACGTATCCGGTATCGTCCATTTTGAAAACCCCGGGTTTAGACAATTGAGCTTCAGCAATGGTGACTTCAGCAGCAGCAGTAGACCTATCTAGGGCCAGGAAGCTGGCAAGACCGTCCATTGAGCTCCCCTAAAGCTGGCCTTACTTGTCCCCTATTGTGTGTCGTCCTTGTCTGCAGGGTCAGGTACACGGTAACCCACTAACGGCGCCACCAAAAACGTATTGTCTGACACATAACAGGCGTCGTTTATCGCTGATGATACAATCGTAGACGACCACCTCCCCACACCCTTTTTCACCCCCCCTTTCACCCCTCCCCTCAGCGTGACCTATTTAACGGGGGTGGGGGTGGAATGTTTCATTAAATAAAAAAAAAATAGTAGAGAAAAAAAGATTCTCATCGTTGACAAATACAACGTAGATGCTGTACGCACTAGTACGCAGTGTTGCAATGCTACACAGTTTGATTTCTGTGCTTTGTTCCTCGCCGCTTTATGATATTGGTGTGTTGTTAATAACAAGATATGCCAAACGTGACACAGGACTCATATAATCTGATTCGAGAAATTATTCGTTTCAGCGAAATACAGAATGACACTTTTTTTTAAAAAACCCGAAATTGTATGAAGCAGTTCAAGGAAATGACGACATAATGTAACAAGTTAACGTTTCGATTGCAGGTCATCATCAGCGGGGCGCAAAGCGAATACATGACAACAACATGATCACGTGGGTTACTTAGATATAAAGAAATATACACAAATAGAAATAACGGCGACCCATGATTATACAAAGAAGCTACGACGGTGGTTTTCTGTTGCCTTTGTTCTGAAAAAGGCCAAAGCAAAAAAGAGATAGCTAATTTACATTATGAAGAAGAAACAATCATCATTTTTTGGCCATGTAATGAGAAGGGAAAAAACTGGAATATATTGTAACAAGTGGAAAAATTGAGGGACGAAGAGATAGAGGGAAGTAACGAGAAAAGTTACCAGACAGCTTAAGAGAATGTCTTGGCAGAAGGTCAACAACAGAAATGTTAAATAACTGTCGAGAACAAAAGTTGTGGAGAGACATGATCACCTACGCCAGCAGACATGGTACTTGATGAAGATGGTGATGATGATAAATAACGGGTATGACACGAGTAACGTTATTGTAATGTCCAGTAGGTCAAACTAATTTGATTAGGACAGACCAGTATAAAACATTTGATATGTTACACCCATATATATTGACATAAAGTAAAAGTAAGTAGCATATCCTTTACAGAACGTTGCTATTACCCCAACATTTTTTGGCTGCGTAATTGTCTAGGCATTATACATCAGTGGTTTGCCACTGCCTTCTGCTTTCTGCCGGTAAATGTGGTCCGGAGTATGGTAATCCCATGAGGCGAGATTTCTTTAAAAGCCGCGCTTAGTGGGACTCGTTCCCCAGACCACCAGGTTGCGAAACCGAGTTGTCTGCCCCTAAGCCACGGACGCCTGCACACATTGACATAAGGCACCTTCAATATTGATTACGAAAGAGCCGTATGAAAATGTTTGTACATGTACAACCCGTATAGTATTGATATGATACACAGTAGATGCTTATTAAGACAGAGCTATATGAAACCATTTGAACATATTATGTTATGAGGTATAATAATTACAGGAATCGAACAATGGAGGATAGTCAATACTGTAAAGCAAGGCTTGACTCACTAGTTTAGAAAGCTGTTGGAAGTTTCAGGGAGACCACTCAGAAAGATTTCAAATGGTTCTTTTTTCGAAGAGAATCAATTTCTGGAGGAAAATATTTTCAAGGAACATATTTGGGATGTTAAAGAGATCAGGTCTAGGAGTATACAGGCTTAATAACAAAATTGCTAGTTACATGTTATGCACATATGCAGAATGTTTGTTATTGTGCACGTGATATTGTGATAGTCAAAGTAGACTGGTTGGTCTCGAGGCAAGACGCCGACCTCGAGACAGAGAGGTTGTGGGTTCAAATTCCGGCTATACCAGGTTGGGATTTTTATTTATGATTTCTTTTTGCGGTAACCACCCCTTCTCAGCAGCGAGCCCCGGCTTGAAACGTCAATTACTCATCGACAGAAAAAATATGAGTACCTCCGAAGTCGGAGTTATTTGCATGTGCCGCGAGGGACCCCTGTGCACGCGGCTGCCAGGGAAAAATTGATTAACACGCAAAATTCAGTATCTAGTCGCTAGGGACTTCGTCAGAGGTAAAAGCTGGCGATCGAAAAAAAATAATCGGCATACCCTGTATTTCTGTGTAATGAGAGACATTTATATGCGAGCAAGTCATTTATCAAGATAATTCGTGAAGTGTAACTCGAGAGCTGTGCAAATAAACCCTTGTCTTGAAGTCATTACACGAAGTGATAAAGACACGATTAATTGTCGACTTTTGGAGTTGCACTTTGTTATCACTCACGTTTTGTTGGCCACTGTTACAACATGGGACTGGTAAAGATGACAAGGTACAAACGATCAGCTGTCGGTGTTCCAGAACATCTAATGACTTGTCAGCTGTCCATAGTTAAACATCTCAGCAACAGACTATTGCATTCCACGAAGCCCCATAGGTGACAATACCGTCTCAGAGAATGACAGACGATGTTCATGATACTTGTTCCAAAAAGCAAATTGGAAGCATAAACTGCAAGGAGAGTAGCATGGTTACAGTTAATACAGAGAGTAGCATGGTTACAGTTAATACAGAGAGTAGCATGGTTACAGTTAATACAGAGAGTAGCATGGTTACAGTCAATACAAATAGTACCTTGGTTACAGTCAATACAGACAGTAGCATGGTTACAGTCAATACAAATAGTACCATGGTTACAGTTAATACAGAGAGTAGCATGGTTACAGTCAATACAAATAGTACCATGGTTACAGTCAATACAGACGGTAGCATGGTTACAGTCAATACTAACAGTAGCATGGTTACAGTCAATACAAACAGTAGCATGGTTACAGTCAATACAAACAGTAGCATAGTTACAGTCAACGTAGAGAGTTGCATGGTTACAGTCAATACAAACAGTAGCATGGTTACAGTCAATACAAACAGTAGCATAGTTACAGTCAATACAAACAGTAGCATGGTTAAAGTCGTCAATACAAACTGTAGCATAGTTACAGTCAATGTAGAGAGTTGCATGGTTACAGTCAATATAGAGAGTTGCATGGTTACAGTCAATATAGATAGTTGCATGGTTACAGTCAATATAGATAGTTGCATGGTTACAGTCAATATAGATAGTTGCATGGTTACAGTCAATATAGAGAGTTGCATGGTTACAGTGAACATGGTACGATTAAAGCATGACCTACAACCAACTGCAAGACCAGACTATAGCCATGACCTGTTACATCAATCTTTGTATGTAAACATCATCAATGTCAATGTAGAGAGTTGCATGGTTACAGTCAATATAGAGAGTTGCATGGTTACAGTCAATATAGATAGTTGCATGGTTACAGTCAATATAGATAGTTGCATGGTTACAGTCAATATAGATAGTTGCATGGTTACAGTCAATATAGAGAGTTGCATGGTTACAGTGAACATGGTACGATTAAAGCATGACCTACAACCAACTGCAAGACCAGACTATAGCCATGACCTGATACATCAATCTTTGTATGTAAACATCATATGTGGACCATGACAGTCGAGCCAGGTCTCAAAAGTTAATAAAAACATAAAGCCACAGGCTGTTAAGAATGATGTTGAAAAGGAAGATCATGTGACCCCATATTTAGACCACGTGACCAAACAATGACGTCACTAACATAAATCAGTGAGCAACGTGGAAACATAACGATCCTGTTGCTGTAGTGAGAAACGTCAATAGTTAGTGTTGTCACGTGACGCTTTTAATCAATACAACACTGTTAGGAACTGTGAGGGGAGGGAAGATAGATCATGGAAGATGGGGGAAGATAATATCAAAGATTAGACAGGTCTTGTCACTGTCGTGTCTGAGGTCAGGAAACTGGGACAAAGACAGGTGGAGTATGCTGGTCACACATACGTCCCACACAAACGTAACGGTTAAGTGGTGAGAGAGAGAGAGGGGGTGGGTGAGAGAGAGAGAGGGTGAGTGAGATAGAGAGGTAAGAGAGAATATGCGTCCTACAGTAAGGTGTGAGAGATAGGGTGAGTGAGAGAGAGAGGGTGGGTGAGATAGAGAGGTAAGAGAGAATGTGTGTCCGACAGTGAGGTGTGAGAGAGGGTGGGTGAGAGAGAGAGAGAGGTAAGAGAGAATGTGTTGTCAGACAGTGAGGTGTGAGAGAGAGGGTGGGTGAGAGAGAAGGTGGATGAGAGAGAGAGGTCAGAGAGATTTTTTGTTAGACAGTGACTTAGGAGAGAGAGAGGGTGCGTGAGAGAGAGAGAGGTCAGAGAGAATGTGTGTCAAACAGGGAGGTGTGAGAGGGGGTGGGTGAGAGAGAGAGAGACGTCAGAGAGAATGTGTGTCAAACAGTGAGGTGTGAGAGAGAGGGTGGGTGAGAGAGAGGACAGAGAGAATGTGTGTCAAACAGAGAGGTGTGAGAGAGATGGTGGGTGAGGGAGAGGTCAGAGATTTTGTGTCAGACAGAGATGGTGGGAGAGAGAGGGGGGTGAGAGAAAGAGGATGGGTGAGAGAGAGGTTGGGTGAGAGAGAGAGGATGGGTGAGAGAGAGGTTGGGTGAGAAAGAGAGAGTGGGTGTGAGAGAGAAGGTGGGTGTGAGAGAGAGGTTGGGTGAGAGAGAGGTTGGGTGAGAGAGAGAGAGTGGGTGTGAGAGAGAAGGTGGGTGTGAGAGAGAGGTCAGAGAGAATGTGTGTCAGACAGTGAGGTGGGAGAGAGAGGGTGGGTGAGAGAAAGAGGGTGGGTGAGAGAGAGAGGTTAGAGAGAATGTGTGTCAGACAGTGAGGTGGGAGAGAGAGGGTGGGTGAGAGAGAGAGAGGGTGGGCGAGAGAGAGGTCAGAGAGAATGTGTGTCAGGCAGTGAGGTGTGAGAGAGATGGTGGGTGAGAGAAAGAGGGTGGGTGATAGAGAGGACAGAGAGAATGTGTGCCAGACGGTGAGGTGTGAGAGAGAGGGTGGGTGAGATAGAGAGGGTGGGTGAGAGAGAGGTCAGAGAGAATGTGTGTCAGACAGTGATGTGTGTGAGACAGAGGGTGGGTGAGAGAGAAGGTGGTTGAGACAGAGAGGGTGGGTGAGAGAGAGGTCAGAGAGATTGTGTGTCAGACAGTGAGGTGTGTGAGAGAGGGTGGGTGAGAGAGAGGTCAGAGAGATTGTGTGTCAGACAGTGAGGTGTGTGAGAGAGGGTGGGTGAGAGAGAGGTCAGAGAGATTGTGTGTCAGACAGTGAGGTGTGTGAGAGAGGGTGGGTGAGAGAGAGAGAGGTCAGAGAGATTGTGTGTCAGACAGTGAGGTGTGTGAGAGAGGGTGGGTGAGAGAAAGAGAGGTCAGAGAGATTGTGTGTCAGACAGTGAGGTGTGTGAGAGAGGGTGGGTGAGAGAGAGAGAGGTCAGAGAGATTGTGTGTCAGACAGTGAGGTGTGTGAGAGAGGGTGGATGAGAGAGAGAGAGGTCAGAGAGATTGTGTGTCAGACAGTGAGGTGTGTGAGAGAGGGTGGGTGAGAGAGAGAGAGGTCAGAGAGATTGTGTGTCAGACAGTGAGGTGTGTGAGAGAGGGTGGGTGAGAGAGAGAGAGGTCAGAGAGATTGTGTGTCAGACAGTGAGGTGTGTGAGAGAGGGTGGATGAGAGAGAGGTCAGAGAGATTGCGTGTCAGACAGTGAGGTGTGTGAGAGAGGGTGGGTGAGAGAGAGGTCAGAGAGAATGTGTGTCAGACAGCGAAGTAGGAGAGAGGGAGTGGGTGAGAGAGGGGTCACAGAGTTTGTGTCAGACAGTGGGGTGTGAGAGAGAGGGTGGGTGAGAGAGAAGTTGGGTGAGAGAGAGAGGTCAGAGAGAATGTGTGTCAGACAGTGAGGTGTGAGAGAGAGGGTGGGAGAGAGAGGGTGGGTGAGAGAGAAAGTGGTCATAGAGACTGTGTGCCAGACAGTGAGGTGTGAAAGAGAGGGTGGGAGAGATAGCGGGTGGGGAAAGGAGAGAGTGAGTTAGAGTGAATAAGAAATAGTGAGTGAGTTAATGCGTATGTCACAGAGAGAGTAACAGAGTGATAGAATATGAGAAACAGTATGAGAGAGTATGAAAGAGCGTATTATAGAGAGTGTGAGAAAGTGTGTGAAAGAGTAAGTGAGTGAGTGAGTGTGTGTATGAGTGAGTGAGTAAGAGGTTGATTGAGAGAGGACGTTTATGGAGACAGTGTGTGTATGTGTGTTAAAGAGTGAGAGAGAGAGAGAGTGAGAGAAAGAGACATAACTTTCTATCCCAGGCACAAACTGGCGAGAACAGTTATGGTCCATGGTGAACAGAGAAAGCTGAACTGGTTAAACGAGAGCAATGTCATCTGACTGACATCATTCTCATCTGGTTAAACGAGATCAATGCCATCTGACTGACATCATTCTCATCTGGTTAAACGAGATCAATGCCATCTGACTGACATCATTCTCATCTGGTTAAACGAGATCAATGCCATCTGACTGACATCATTCTCATCTGGTTAAACGAGATCAATGCCATCTGACTGACATCATTCTCATCTGGTTAAACGAGATCAATGCCATCTGACTGACATCGCTTACATCTGGTTAAACGAGATCAATGCCATCTGACTGACATCATTCTCATCTGGTTAAACGAGATCAATGCCATCTGACTGACATCGCTTACATCTGGTTAAACGAGATCAATGCCATCTGACTGACATCGCTTTCATCTCGTTAAATAAAATATTATCAACGTCACAGAAGCAGAAAGAAGAGAATATTATCCATCCAAACCTCCATCATAGAACTCGCCTTACAAATTGTTCACAATGTTCTAGCTGATTTGTTCACAATGTTATATCTGATTTGTTCACAATGTTATAGCTGATTTGTTCACAATGTTCTAGCTGATTTGTTCACAATGTTATAGCTGATTTGTTCACAATGTTATAGCTGATATGTTCACAATGTTATAGCTGATTTTTTCACAATGTTTTCTAGCTGATTTGTTCACAATGTTCTCTAGCTGATTTGTTCACAATGTTATAGCTGATTTGTTCACAATGTTATAGCTGATTTTTTCACAATGTTCTCTCGCTGATTTGTTCACAATGTTATAGCTGATTTGTTCACAATGTTATAGCTGATTTGTTCACAATGTTATAGCTGATTTGTTCACAATGTTCTCTAGCTGATGTATTCATAATGTTCTCTAGCTGACTTATTCACAATGTTCTCTAGTTGATTTTTTCACAATGTTCTCTAGCTGATTTGTTCACAATATTATAGCTGATTTGTTTACAATGTTCTAGCTGATTTGTTCACAATATTATAGCTGATTTGTTCACAATATTATAGCTGATTTGTTTACAATGTTCTAGCTGATTTGTTCACAATGTTATAGCTGATTTGTTCACAATGTTCTAGCTGATTTGTTCACAATGTTATAGCTGATTTATTCACAATGTTCTCTAGCTGATTTGTTCACAATGTTCTCTAGCTGATTTATTCACAATGTTCTCTAGCTGATTTGTTCACAATGTTATAGCTGATATATTCACAATGTTCTCTAGCTGATTTGTTCACAATGTTCTCTAGCTGATTTGTTCACAATGTTATAGCTGATTTATTCACAATGTTATAGCTGATTTGTTCACAATGTTCTCTACCTGATTTGTTCACAATGTTCTAGCAGAGTTGTTCACAATGTTCTCTAGCTGATTTGTTCACAATATTCTTGCTGCTTTGTTCACAATGTTCTAGCTGATTTGTTCACAACTTTCTGGCTGATTTGTTCACAACGTTCTATCTGATTTGTCCACAATGTTCTAGCTGATTTGTCCACAATGTTCTAGCTGATTTGTTCAGAACGTTCTAGCTGATTTGTCCACAAGTTATGGCTGCTTTGTTCGCAATGTTCCAGCTGCTTTGTTCACAATGTTCTAGCTGATTTGTTCACAATGTTATAGCTGATTTGTTCACAATGTTATATCTGATTTGTTCACAATGCTATAGCTGATTTGTTCACAACGTTATAGCTGATTTGTTCACAATGTTATAGCTGATTTGTTCACAATGTTATAGCTGATTTGTTCACAATGTTATAGCTGATTTGTTCACAATATTCTAGCTGATTTGTTCACAATAGTATAGCTGATTTGTTCACAATGTTATAGCTGATTTGTTCACAATATTACAGCTGATTTGTTCACAATGTTATAGCTGATTTGTCCACAATGTTATAGCTGATTTGTCCACAATGTTATAGCTGATTTGTCCACAATGTTATAGCTGATTTTTTCACAATGTTCTCTAGCTGATGTATTCACAATGTTCTCTAGCTGATGTATTCATAATGTTCTCTAGCTGACTTATTCACAATGTTCTCTAGTTGATTTTTTCACAATGTTCTCTAGCTGATTTGTTCACAATATTATAGCTGATTTGTTTACAATGTTCTAGCTGATTTGTTCACAATATTATAGCTGATTTGTTCACAATATTATAGCTGATTTGTTTACAATGTTCTAGCTGATTTGTTCACAATGTTATAGCTGATTTGTTCACAATGTTATAGCTGATTTGTTCACAATGTTATAGCTGATTTATTCACAATGTTCTCTAGCTGATTTGTTCACAATGTTCTCTAGCTGATTTATTCACAATGTTCTCTAGCTGATTTGTTCACAATGTTATAGCTGATGTATTCACAATGTTCTCTAGCTGATTTGTTCACAATGTTCTCTAGCTGATTTGTTCACAATGTTATAGCTGATTTATTCACAATGTTATAGCTGATTTGTT
>JAVIAB010000117.1:4260033-4282533 GCA_032433765.1 Megaustenia siamemsis | reverse complement strand
TATCAGAACACTTCCACAACTGTCTACACCTGCTGTTTATGTATCAGAACTTTTCCACAACTGTCTACACCTGCTGTGTATGTATTAGAACTCTGCCACTTCTGTCTACACATATTGTTTATGTACCAGAACTCTTCAACTCTGGTCTACTCGTGAGAATTTAATGCATCAAGCGATAATAAAATAACCCTAGGAGATATACCTCTACTAGACGTACAATCGTATATATGCCTAGACATTAAAGTAGATAAGGAAGGGGGAGCAGAAAATGGCACCAAAATAAGGATACAAAAAGCAAGAGGAGTCATCAGTGCACTGAGAACATGGAAACCCAAAGAAATTAGGTTAAATGCAAAAATTAACATTTTCAACTGCAGTGTTAAGTCAGTCCCACTATATGGCTGTGAAACATGGAGAATAACAATTACAGCCACGAAGATACATCATTTCATGAATGGATGCGAAGGATGGAAATGACAGGACACAATCACTAACGCTGAATTATATAAAAGTACCCGCCAGAGACCAGTAGACAGAGTGACAACACAAAGTTGATTGCGATGGATAGCACACACTCTGTGGAAGTCAACTGAGAGTATTACACAACAGGCCATTTTTTGGAATCCCCAGATAAGGAGACAAATGGGAAGGTCAAAATATTCTTGGAGAAGACAATTGAAAGTGCAAGCAGAGATGTGGAATGATCTTTAAAAAATGACAAGAAACAGAACGGCTTGGAAAGTGTTTGTTGAGGACTTTAGAAAGATGATAGAAAAGAAGGCGATGATGATAATGGTGATGGTGATGACGATGATGAAGAACACCTCCACCCCCCACCCCCTTCCCACCCCCAGTTTTCTAGATATTCCATCAAACCTCTGTCACTTTAAAGAGCCAGTAATGATGCATACGTCATGGCTGTGGCTTACTGCAGCAGTTCACGAATAACACGGTCAATGAATCACATCTGACACATAGGTCCTATTCTCTAACAGTGGTTTAGCACACTCCACCTCCACCAGTAGTTAAGTTTCCATTCACTCCACAGAGCTAATTATCTCCACCATCAAGTTAACCTCCAGTCCCTCCACAGAGCTCATACTCTCCACCATCAAATTAACCTGCAATCCTTACACAAAGCTCATTATCTCCACCATCAAATATTAACCTACAATCATTCCACAGAGCTCATTATCTCCACCATCAAATTAACCTGCAATCATTCCACAGAGCTCATTATCTCCACCATCAAATTAACCAGCAATCCTTCCACAGAGTTCATTATCTCCACCATCAAGGTAACCTCCAATCCTTCCACAGAGCTCATTATCTCCACCATCAAGTTAACTTCCAGTCCCTCCACAGAGCTCATTATCTCCACCATCAAATTAACCTGCAATCCCTCTACCGAGCTCATTACCTCCACCATCAAGTTAACCTCCAGTCCTTCCACATAATGGGTCCCTTTACCAAAAATTTAGCCTCACTCTCTCCACATAGCCCTCTCCACCATCAGTCTCACCTCCACTCCCTCCACATAGCTCTCTCCATCATCAGTTTTACCTCCACTCTCTCCACATAGCCCTCTCCACCATCAGTCTCACCTCCACTCCCTCCACATAGCTCTCTCCATCATCAGTTTTACCTCCACTCTCTCCACATAGCCCTCTCCACCATCAGTTTCACCTCCACTCCCTCCACATAGCCCGCACCACCATCAGTTTCAACTCCACTCTCTCCACATAGCCCTCACCACCATCAGTTTCAACTCCACTCTCTCCACATAGCCCTCACCACCATCAGTTTCAACTCCACTCTCTCCACATAGCCCTCACCACCATCAGTTTCAACTCCACTCTCTCCACATAGTTCGCCCTCACCACCATCAGTTTCAACTCCACTCTCTCCACATAGTTCGCCCTCTCCACCATCACTTTCAACTCCACTTTCTCCACATAGCCCTCACCACCATCAGTTTCAACTCCACTCTCTCCACATAGCCCTCACCACCATCACTTTCAACTCCACTCTCTCCACATAGCCCTCACCACCATCAGTTTCAACTCCACTCTCTCCACATAGCCCTCTCCACCATCAGCTTCACATCCACTCTCTCCACATAGTTCGCCCTCTCCATCCATCAGCTTCACCTCCACTCTCTCCACATAGCCATCTCCACCATCAGTTCCGCCTCCACTCAATCCACATAGTTTATACTCTCCACTAACAAATCAACGTTCACCCACTCACCTACGTCACACACACACACACATATCAGCACTCGTAGCTCAGCCTCGTGATCCACAGGTCGGTACCCACACGTGCCCCTGTTTTCCTCTTCTCATTTCTTCAAACAAACATCAACCAAGGAAACGTTAGATCATCTCGGTCTTGTCACATCCACCGCGTAAAATAAAAGTATCGTGGGATACCGCAATTTTCTGTAATGAGTCAGATCGTTATTGCGCCGTTAACTGCGCTCATCATCATCATCTACGTTCACCAGACGACTACTCCTCTTCATCATCCAAATGAACGTTAAATGGGCGCAACTGCTTTGTGTCGTGATCTACATACAACAAGCTTTATATAATCACTGTTGGACCAAATCGAGTTTAGACATTACATTTTTATGGGGTTGCCTTTACTCTTGTATTCCTGCTACATTGCTCAGACTGTTTATTCTGTCGTGTCTGTGTTAGTAGATCTACCATATGTGTGTCTGCGGTAGTAGATCTACCATATGTGTATCTGTGATAGTAGATCTACCATATGTGTATCTGTGGTAGTAGATCTACCATATGTGTGTCTGTGATAGTAGATCTACCATATGTATATCTGTGGTAGTAGATCTACCATATGTGTGTCTGTGATAGTAGATCTACCATATGTGTGTCTGTGGTAGTAGATCTACCATATGTGTGTCTGTGATAGTAGATCTACCATATGTGTGTCTGTGATAGTAGATCCACCATATGTGTGTCTGTGATAGTAGATCCACCATATGCGTGTCTGCGGTAGTAGATCTACCATATGTGTATCTGTGGTAGTAGATCTACCATATATGTGTCTGTGATAGTAGATCTACCATATGTGTGTCTGTGGTAGTAGATCTACCATATGTGTGTCTGTGATAGTAGATCCACCATATGCGTGTCTGCGGTAGTAGATCTACCATATGTGTATCTGTGGTAGTAGATCTACCATATATGTGTCTGTGATAGTAGATCTACCATATGTGTGTCTGTGATAGTAGATCTACCATATGTGTGTCTGTGGTAGTAGATCTACCATATGTGTATCTGTGGTAGTAGATCTAACATATGTGTGTCTGTGGTAGTAGATCTACCATATGCGTGTCTGTGGTAGTAGATCCACCATATGCGTGTCTGTAGTAGTAGATCCACCATATGTGTGTCTGTAGTAGTAGATCCATTATATATGTGTCGGTGGTAGTAGATCCATCATATGTGTGTCTGCGGTAGTAGATCTACCATATGCGTGTCTGTGGTAGTAGATCCATTATATATGTGTCTGTAGTAGTAGATCCACCATATGCGTGTCTGTGGTAGTAGATCTACCATATGTGTGTCTGTGGTAGTAGATCCACCATATGCGTGTCTGTGGTAGTAGATCCATTATATATGTGTCTGTAGTAGTAGATCCACCATATGCGTGTCTGTGGTAGTAGATCCACAATATGCGTGTCTGTGGTAGTAGATCTACCATATGCGTGTCTGTGGTAGTAGATCCATTATATATGTGTCTGTAGTAGTAGATCTACCATATGTGTGTCTGCGGTAGTAGATCCACCATATGCGTGTCTGTTGTAGTAGATCTACCATATGCGTGTCTGTGGTAGTAGATCTACCATATGCGTATCTGTGGTAGTAGATCTACCATATGTGTGTCTGTGGTAGTAGATCTACCATATGCGTGCCTGTGATAGTAAAACCTCCATATGCGTGCCTGTGGTAGTAGATTCACCATATGCGTGTCTGTGATAGTAGATCCACCATATGCGTGCCTGTGATAGTAGATCCACCATATGCGTGCCTGTGATAGTAGATCCACCATATGCGTGCTGTGATAGTAGATCCACCATATGCGTGCCTGTGATAGTAGATCCACCATATGCGTGCCTGTGATAGTAGATCCACCATATGCGTGTCTGTGGTAGTAGATCTACCATATGGGTGTCTGTGGTAGTAGATCTACCATATGCGTGCCTGTGATAGTAAATCTACCATTTGAGTGCCTGTGATAGTAGATCTACCATATGCGTGTCTGTGGTAGTAGATCTACCATATGCGTGTCTGTGGTAGTAGATCTACCATATGCGTGCCTGTGATAGTAGATCTACCATTTGAGTGCCTGTGATAGCAGATCTACCATATGCGTGCCTGTGGTAGTAGATCTACCATATGCGTGTCTGTGGTAGTAGATCTACCATATGCGTGCCTGTGATAGTAGATCTACCATTTGAGTGCCTGTGATAGCAGATCTACCATATGCGTGCCTGTGATAGCAGATCTACCATATGCGTGCCTGTGATAGTAGATCCACCATATGCGTGTCTGTGGTAGTAGATCTACCATATGCGTGCCTGTGATAGTAGATCCACCATATGCGTGTCTGTGGTAGTAGATCCACCATATGCGTGCCCGTGGTAGTAGATCCACCATATGCGTGCCTGTGATAGTAGATCCACCATATGCGTGCCCGTGGTAGTAGATCCACCATATGCGTGCCCGTGGTAGTAGATCCACCATATGCGTGTCTGTGGTAGTAGATCCACCATATGCGTGCCTGTGATAGTAGATCCACCATATGCGTGTCTGTGGTAGTAGATCCACCATATGCGCGCCCGTGGTAGTAGATCCACCATATGCGTATCTGTAATTCCCAACAAGCCTCAGTCGAAGAGCCCAAAGCCTCTTGATCAGAGGTGGGCAACCTACTGCCCGCGGCCAGAATCGGCCCGCCAAGCTATTTTGACCGGCCCTCGTGTTTGATTTGAAAATGTCTAGACGCTCCAATCCCTGTCCTAAAAAATAAATAAATAAAAAGTAAACAAAAGCAATAAATTGATTAATTGACACAAATTTAGAAAAAAACAGTCCAAGTTTAGTCAACTACATGTACCACCAAACATGGACAACCGTGTGCGTGATGTTAGGTGCACCCGTCTCATTTAACAGGTAAGCTTTATATTTGTAATTTATTGTTGAATTGCCCCCATCCCCTCCTTTTTCTGTCTCACCCTCTCCCTTTATTCCACTCTCTATTCTGTCTCACCCTCTCCCCTTTATTCAACTCTCTATTCTGTCTCACCATCTCCCCTTTATTCCACTCTCTATTCTGTCTCACCCATCCCCCTTTATTCCACTCTCTATTCTGACTCCCCCTCTCCCTTTATTCCACTCTCTATTCTGACTCACCCTCTCCCTTTATTCCACTCTCTATTCTGTCTCACCCCTCTGCCTTTATTCCACTCTCTATTCTGACTCAACCTCTCCCTTTATTCCACTCTCTATTCTGACTCCCCCTCTCCCTTTATTCCACTCTCTATTCTGACTCCCCCTCCCCCTTTATTCCACTCTCTATTCTGACTCACCCTCTCCCTTTATTCCACTCTCTATTCTGTCTCACCCTCCCCTTTATTCCACTATATATTCTGTCTCACCCTCTCCCTTTATTCCACTCTCTATTCTGACTCACCCTCTCCCTTTATTCCACTCTCTATTCTGTCTCACCCCTCTGCCTTTATTCTACTTTCTTTTCTGTCTCACACTCTCCCCTTTATTACACTCTCTTTTCTGTCTCACCCTCTCCCCTTTATTCCACTCTCTATTCTGTCTCACCCTCTCCCCTTTATTCCACTCTTTATTCTGTCTCACACCTCTCCCTTTCATTCCACTCTCTATTCTGTCTCACCCTTTGATTCCACTCTTTATTCTGTCTCACCCTCTCCCCTTTATTCCACTCTCTATTCTGTCTCAACCCTCTCACTTTCATTCCACTCACTTTTCTGTCTCACCCTTCCCCTTTCATTCCACTCTCTATTCTGTCTCACCTTTGATTCCACTCTCTATTCTGTCTCACCCTCTCCCTTTCATTCTACTCTCTATTCTGTCTCACCCCTCTCTCTTTCATTTCACTCTCTATTCTGTCTCACCCCTCTCCCTTTCATTCCACTCTCTATTCTGTCTCACCCTCTCCCTTTCATTCCACTCTCTATTCTGTCTCACCCTCTCCCTTTCATTCCACTCTCTATTCTGTCTCACCCTCTCCCTTTCATTCCACTCTCTATTCTGTCTCACCCTTTGATTCCACTCTCTATTCTGTCTCACCCCTCTCCCTTTCATTCCACTCTCTATTCTGTCTCACCCTTTGATTCCATTCTATATTCTGTCTCACCCTCTCCCCTTTATTCCACTCACTTTTCTGTCTCACCCCTCTCCCTTTCATTCCACTCTCTATTCTGCCTCACCCCTCCCCTTTTCATTCCTCTCTCTATTCTGTGTCACCCTCTCCCTTTATTCCACTCACTTTTCTGTCTCACCCCTCTCCCTTTATTCCACTCTATATTCTGTCTCACCCCTTTCACTTTCATTCCACTCTCTATTCTATCTCACCCTCTCCCTTTCATTCCTCTCTCTATTCTGTATCACCCTCTCCCTTTATTCCACTCACTTTTCTGTCTCACCCCTCTCCCTTTATTCCACTCTATATTCTGTCTCACCCCTTTCACTTTCATTCCACTCTCTATTCTATCTTACCCTCTCCCTTTCATTTCACTCTCTATTCTGTTTCACCCATCTACCTTTCATTCCACTTCCTTTTCTGTCTTCCACTCTCCATCACTAATAAGAGCTGTACATTACAATTGCTTGTGAATGCAAATTACCTCATTTATATAATGGCTTCATTAGCTGATGGTGTCAGGCCCTTGGCATCTTCATAGTTTTCAGATCTGTCCTCCGAAAATAAACGGTTACCCATCCCTGCTCTTAATGAATTGAAAAAATAAATTCTTTCACGCTCGCTATATCCTCGAACTCTCTACTAGAATTCCATCCCTCAAACACTCCTCGAGTTTCCTTCTACATCTAATCATCACATTTCCTCATATACTCGTGTTTGTTCTGCCTGACCACGTGACGTATGTTTCCCACATCCCAAGAGGTGAGGTCAAAGTGGCGGACATAAAATTCCTTTCAGTTCTAGGTCAAGGGTAATTTCTAGAATAATGTGACTTCTTGTTTGGTTGGATTCAGTGTCAGTCATGCAGACATATATGCCAAGTTTAGAAGTTAATATTGTCCCTTTAACTCAGAAGTTAATATTGTCCCTTTAACTCAGAAGTTAATATTGTCCTTTTAACTCAGAAGTTAATATTGTCCCTTTAACTCAGAAGTTAATATTGTCCCTTTAACTTAGAAGTTAATATTGTCCCTTTAACACAGAAGTTAATATTGTCCCTTTAACTCAGAAGTTAATATTGCCCCTTTAACTCAGAAGTTAATATTGTCCCTTTAACACAGAAGTTAATATTGTCCCTTTAACAAAGAAGTTAATATTGTCCCTTTAACTCAGAAGTTAATATTGTCCCTTTAACTCAGAAGTTAATATTGTCCCTTTAACAAAGAAGTTAATATTGTCCCTTTA
The DNA here is from genome assembly GCA_032433765.1 of Megaustenia siamemsis. Classification (NCBI taxonomy): domain Eukaryota; kingdom Metazoa; phylum Mollusca; class Gastropoda; order Stylommatophora; family Ariophantidae; genus Megaustenia; species Megaustenia siamemsis. Next base: position 4,274,862 of record JAVIAB010000117.1, on the reverse strand, counting down.
ACTCAGAAGTTAATATTGTCCTTTTAACTCAGAAGTTAATATTGTCCCTTTAACACAGAAGTTAATATTGTCCCTTTAACACAGAAGTTAATATTGTCCCTTTAACTTAGAAGTTAATATTGTCCCTTTAACTCAGAAGTTAATATTGTCCCTTTAACACAGAAGTTAATATTGTCCGTTTAACTTAGAAGTTAATATTGTCCCTTTAACACAGAAGTTAATATTGTCCCTTTAACACAGAAGTTAATATTGTCCCTTTAACTTAGAAGTTAATATTGTCCCTTTAACACAGAAGTTAATATTGTCCCTTTAACACATAAGTTAATATTGTCCCTTTAACAAAGAAGTTAATATTGTCCCTTTAACACAGAAGTTAATATTGTCCCTTTAACAAAGAAGTTAATATTGCCCCTTTAACTCAGAAGTTAATATTGCCCCTTTAACTCAGAAGTTAATATTGCCCTTTAACACAGAAGTTAATATTGTAATAATATTTTATAATAATTGTATAATGTAGAGAGAAGCTTCAACGTGACAACTTTATGTTCATTGTACAGGACAGTTCTGGGCCGCTCGTCAAGTTTGGCCGATTTATTGGTTTTATTTTAGCAGAATGGGTAAATAATCGAGTTTCTTGGTATAGTCTACATGAAGTAGTGTCTCCATGAAGTAATGTCTCCATGAAGTAGTGTCTCCTTGAAGTAGTGTCTCCATGAAGTAGTGTCTCCATGAAGTAGTGTCTCCTTGAAGTAGTGTCTCCATGAAGTAGTGTCTCCTTGAAGTAGTGTCTCCTTGAAGTAGTATCTCCATGAAGTAGTGCCTCCTTGAAGTAGTATCTCCATGAAGTAATGTCTCCATGAAGTAGTGTCTCCTTGAAGTAGTGTCTCCATGAAGTAGTGTCTCCATGAAGTAGTGTTTCCATGAAGTAGTGTCTCCTTGAAGTAGTATCTCCTTGAAGTAGTATCTCCTTGAAGTAGCATCTCCTTGAAGTAGCGTCTTCATGAAGTAGTGTCTCCTTGAAGTAGTATCTCCTTGAAGTAGTGTCTCCATGAAATAGTGTCTCCATGAAGTAGTGTCTCCATGAAGTAGTGCCTCCTTGAAGTAGTGTCTCCTTGAAGTAGTATCTCCATGAAGTAGTGCCTCCTTGAAGTAGTATCTCCATGAAGTAGTGCCTCCTTGAAGTAGTATCTCCATGAAGTAATGCCTCCATGAAATAGTGTCTCCTTGAAGTAGTATCTCCATGAAGTAGTGTCTCCATGAAGTAGTGTCTCCATGAAGTAGTGTCTCCTTGAAGTAGTGTCTCCATGAAGTAGTGTCTCCTTGAAGTAGTGTCTCCATGAAGTAGTGTCTCCACGAAGTAGTGTCTCCATGAAGTAGTGTCTCCTTGAAGTAGTGTCTCCACGAAGTAGTGTCTCCTTGAAGTAGTGTCTCCATGAAGTAGTGTCTCCTTGAAGTAGTGTCTCCATGAAGTAGTGTCTCCTTGAAGTAGTGTCTCCATGAAGTAGTGTCTCCATGAAGTAGTGTCTCCATGAAGTAGTATCTCCTTGAAATAGTGTCTCCTTGAAGTAGTGTCTCCAAGAAGTAGTGTTTCCATGAAGTAGTGTCTCCTTGAAGTAGTGTCTCCTTGAAGTAGTATCTCCACGAAATAGTGCCTCGTTGCAGTTGGTGTCTCCTTGACGTAGTGTCGAGGCCAGATCGAGTGCCCGATTCATTGTCTTTGCATGAATGCCTTTGTGTGCACCTGCTAAAAATTAAGCCAATGACAAACAATTCATTAACTGTCAATTGATATCGGTTGTTTATCAAAATATTGTGTCCTTTATAAATTCTGCGATCACTTGGTCATCGCGTGAATAACAACAGAAAGTGTTTACATTATTGTCAGTAAGTCAGGGCATGCTGTGTGTCCGACGTGCTTCAGTGTCTCCCTTCTCGGGTTTTCCTACAACCAGGGTCTTTATACAGTCATTGTAGCAATAGCAATGTAGTAGCTAGTAGTTTCCTTTGTCAGTCATAGTTGACTATGGATTTTGCAGCGCCCCTAGGAAATGATATTTTTCTTTCATTTCGCCGTGTATTCTCTTTTTCTATGAATCTGTCTGCTTCTTGTTTGAGTTGGAGCTTTAGAGTGTGTTTCTAAAGATTGCAGTCTGTAGCTATGTCTTCCAGGCTGCAGGGTTTATGTTCAGTCTTCATGTCACGTTTACACGCTATAAATCGCAATTTTGGACACCCCTAGTTCGTTTGCTATCTGCTAGTTGTCTATAAAGTATATATTTTGGCATGCGGCCATCTTTCATACGGTGTACGTGGCCAAGCCAGCGTAACCTACGTTGTTTGAGCAGCGTGTAGATGTTCGAGAGGCCTGTACAAGGTGCGATCACAATAATATCTCACCGTTCACAGCACCACAACGTCGTTAGACTGTCTCACAATTCACAAAACCACGACATCATCAGATTGCCCCATCATTCACAGCAACTCGACATCATTAGATAGCCCCACTATTCACAACAACTCGACACCGTCAGGTTGCCCCACCATTCACAACAACCGACATCATTAGATTGTCCCACCATTCACAACAACTCGACATCATCAGATTGCCCCATCATTCGCAACAACTCAACATCGTCAGACTGTCCTAACATTCACAACGCGACATCGTCAGACTGTCCTAACATTCACAGCGCGACATCGTCAAACTGTCCAAACATTCACAACGCGACATCGTCAGACTGTCCTAACATTCACAGCGCGACATCGTCAGACTGTCCTAACATTCACAACGCGACATCGTCAGACTGTCCTAACATTCACAGCGCGACATCGTCAGACTGTCCTAACATTCACAACGCGACATCGTCAGACTGTCCTAACATTCACAGCGCGACATCGTCAGACTGTCCTAACATTCACAACGCGACATCGTCAGACTGTCCTAACATTCACAGCGCGACATCGTCAGACTGTCCAAACATTCACAACGCGACATCGTCAGACTGTCCTAACATTCACAACGCGACATCGTCAGACTGTCCTAACATTCACAGCGCGACATCGTCAGACTGTCCTAACATTCACAACGCGACATCGTCAGACTGTCCAAACATTCACAGCGCGACATCGTCAGACTGTCCTAACATTCACAGCGCGACATCGTCAGACTGTCCAAACATTCACAGCGCGACATCGTCAGACTGTCCTAACATTCACAGCGCGACATCGTCAGACTGTCCAACCATTCACAGCGCGACATCGTCAGACTGTCCAAACATTCACAGCGCGACATCGTCAGACTGTCCAAACATTCACAGCGCGACATCGTCAGACTGTCCAAACATTCACAGCGCGACATCGTCAGACTGTCCTAACATTTACAACAAGACGACATCGCCATAATCTGTCACCTATTAAAACACAACGACATCGTCATACTGCCCCACCATTCACAAAACTACGACATCGTCATACTGCCCCACCATTCACAAAACCACGACATCATCAGACTGCCCCACAATTCACAAAACCACGACATCATCAGACTGCCCCACAATTCACAAAACCACGACATCATCAGATTGCACCACCATTCACAACAACTCGACATCATCAGATTGCCCCACAATTCACAACAACTCGACATCATCAGATTGCTCCACCATTCACAACAACTCGACATCATCAGATTGCCCCACCATTCACAACAAACCGACATCATCAGATTGTCCCACCATTCACAACAACTCGACATCATCAGATTGCCCCACCATTCACAACAACTCGACATCATCAGATTGCCCCCCCATTCACAACAAATCGACATCATCAGATTGCCCCATCATTCACAACAAATCGACATCATCAGATTGCCCCACCATTCACAACAACTCGACATCGCCATACTGCCCCACCATTCACAAAACCACCACATCATCATACTGCCCCACCATTCACAAAACCACGACATCATCAGACTGCCCCACCATTCACAAAACCACGACATCATCAGACTGCCCCGCCATTCACAAAACCAAGACATCATCCGATTGCCCCACCAGTCACAACAACTCGACATCATCAGATTGCTCCTCCATTCACAAAACCAAGACATCATCAAATTGCCCCACCATTCACAACAACTCGACATCATCAGATTGCTCCACCATTCACAACAACTCGACATCATCAGATTGCCCCACCATTCACAACAAACCGACATCATCAGATTGTCCCACCATTCACAGCAACTCGACATCATCAGATTGCCCCACCATTCATAACAACTCGACATCATCAGATTGCCACACCATTCACAACAACTCGACATCATCAGATTGCCCCCCATTCACAACAACTCGACATCATCAGATTGCCCCACCATTCACAACAACTCGACATCATCAGATTGCCCCCCCCCCATTCACAACAAATCGACATCATCAGATTGCCCCACCATTCACAACAAATCGACATTATCAGATTGCCCCACCATTCACAACAACTCGACATCGTCATACTGCCCCACCATTCACAAAACCACCACATCATCATACTGCCCCACCATTCACAAAACCACGACATCATCAGACTGCCCCGCCATTCACAAAACCAAGACATCATCCGATTGTCCCACCATTCACAACAACTCGACATCATCAGATTGCTCCTCCATTCACAAAACCAAGACATCATCAAATTGCCCCACCATTCACAACAACTCGACATCATCAGATTGCTCCTCCATTCACAAAACCACGACATCCTCAGCCGTCACCAACATCACGACATCCAAACGTGTCAGATCGCGCTTAACTGGCACACCACACACAGACGTACCGTGGTCTCGTTATGTTTGTCTACACTGAGTCATAGTAAAACTTCGCTGTCGGGCCACTCAATGCTTTTAGGGCTCGATACTTCCTGGATAATAACTTTAGATACTTGCAAACAAGAGGAATTGATAAGCGATCATATCACAAACAGCCCGAGCTGTGGACCAGCAACATTACATAGAAGGTAAGTTCCAGCAGTATAAAAATCTACCTCTCTGGTGTAATAGAAACATAAAACTGTACCTAGCAGCTAAACGAGACATACCAGACAAACAACAACGCTACGTCAAAAACCTACATGCATTCACTGAGTGCCGTCTCCACATCGAAGGTTATCTACCATGGTCCGCCATTTTACTATGTCTCTTGTCTTCATAGTGCATGATGTTATAGGTTCAACCGTTAATCTTTTGGTGTTATCAGTCCACATTAGTCTTGGTTTGACTCTGCCACGTCTACCATGTACCTACCCTTCCATGATGACTTTTAGAAGTGTTTTATGTCTCTTAACGTGTCTAACAAATTTCAATTGTTTTTTTTTCGAATTGTGTTAAGTAGTTCTTTTTTTGTGTGTGTGTGGTCATTTTCAGCTGATTCAGAACTTCTTGTTTGTCTTCTTTTTCTTCCACCCAATTCTCCTTATTTTCCTTTAGATCCACATTTCAAAGACTTCAGTTTATACTCTGCTTTCTTATTTAATGTCTATGTTTCTGCACCATATAGGAATGTTGAGTAAATATATCATTTTGCTATTCGTAATTTTAGTTCTGATGTTTTTTGTTTTGACGTCAGTTTATTTTTGTTGTTAAAATTGCTTTTTGTCATTCCTATTGTTTTGTTTATTTCTGTCCTACAATTCCATCATTTGCTATAGCATGTCCAAGATAGTTGTATTCTTGAACTCTCTCTCTCTAGGTTCCAAAGGCCTTCATCAGGTACAAAACAACAAATATATCAAGATCAACATAATAGACACATACTGTTTTAAATAAAGAAATATCACGACAAATGCTAGACACATTTTTGTTGTTAGGACCATCAACACTGCACACTAGACAACTCCATAGGTGCTCCGATAACCCCTTCTAGAATCTAGGAAAAATCCGAGATTTCTGGCCTACGTGCACGAACTCCGTAGCACGGCTTGTGATCCGCGAATTCAAACTAAACACTTATCTGATAGTAGCGGAAGTCAAACGAGTTATTGTGGAAGATCGCAAGACAATAAACAACACTAATGTACCCATGTAGATAAATATAAACATCAAATATCAAAGTAGCGCTAATGTACCCATGTAGATAAATATAAACATCAAATATCAAAGTAGCGCTAATGTACCCATGTAGATAAATATAAACATCAAATATCAAAGTAGCGCTAATGTACCCATGTAGATAAATATAAACATCAAATATCAAAGTAGCGCTAATGTACTCATGTAGATAAATATAAACATCAAATATCAAAGTAGCGCTAATGTACTCATGTAGATAAATATAAACATCAAATATCAAAGTAGCGCTAATGTACTCATGTAGATAAATATAAACATCAAATATCAAAGTAGCGCTAATGTACTCATGTAGATAAATATAAACATCAAATATCAAAGTAGCGCTAATGTACCCATGTAGATAAATATAAACATAAAATATTAAAGTAGCGCTAATGTACCCATGCAGATAAACATAAACATAACATATTAAAGTAGCGCTAATGTACTCATTTAGATAAACATAAACATAACATATTAAAGTATCGCTAATGTACTCGTGTAGATAAACATAACATATTAGAGTAGCGCTAATGTACTCGTGTAGATAAACATAAAATATAAAACACCGTGAGAGGTTGTGAGTAGAGCGACCTGTCTGAAGCTTTTCTCTTGCTTCTTTTTCTTCCACATCTTATCGAGCAAGGTCCTTCAATCAATATTTAAAATAACCAAGACATCTTGGGAGCCGCGATAGCTCAGTGGACTACAAAGGACAAGAGGTAGGGTTCGATCCCAACCGACGGCTTCCGGTTCAGCCAGCCTTTAATGGGTACCGGATTTTTTTCTGGGAAAGTAAAGCGGCACGGGCGTAATACCGACCACATTACCCCAGAAATAATGTGCCGAAGGTCTGTAAAATTTATGGTCACTAACATCATATTCCCTATACGCTACTTGGCGTGACGCGGGTTAAAAAAAAATACATCTTGTTTTTTTTTAACATTTTCTTTCATCATTTCATGTCTTCTCCGTCTTTTTCATCTCTGCTTCCATCTGTCTTCTCCGAGTATGTGCTTTCCCCCATAATCTGTTTCTCTTGTGTTGTTTTTTTTTTCTGGGACGAAATTGTATAAATTAGTGATACATAACTAACTGATAGCACCAGTAAACCGAAGCTGACCAAGAACCTATATTACATTTCTACATAATTCTACCTTGTAAAATAAAGCAACGATAGAAATGCAAAGCCAGACACGGCCTCTAAAACAGGCCACGACGAAGTCGAATCAAAGGGCGTAAATATTGCAATTTCGCTGCGAAAGGCTCACCTAAAGCCCAGAGCGTACGAAGAAGAAAGCTTCACTGGCCACCTCATTGTTTGCCTCCTTATGCTCATGAATCAATATAAACATGTCCTGAACGTTCCCAACTTACCTCATTCTCGTAAATAATATATGGAGGGGGGGGGGGGGGTGTTATAATTTAAGATTCACAAACATCGATATTGTTTGATGTCACGGCGTTAAAATTATAATGTTTTAACCTCAATATTGTTTGATGTCGGGAGCCGCGATAGCTCAGTGGTTAGTGAACTGGACTACTAAGGACAAGAGGTAGGGTTCGATCCCAACCGACGGCTTCCGGTTCACCCAGCCTTTAATGGGTACCGGATTTTTTTCTGGGAAAGTAAAGCAGCACGGGCGTAATACCGACCACATTACCCCAAAGATTATGTGCCGAAGGTCTGTAAAATTTATGGTCACTAACACCATATTCCCTATACGCCACTTGGCGTGACGGGGGTACTTTTTTTTATTGTTTGATGTCACGGCGTTAAAATTGTATTGTTTTAACTTCCATATTGTTTGATGTCACGGCGTTAAAATGTTATTGTTTTAACCTCGATATTGTTTGATGTCACAGGGTTTCAGGAAAGTAAGATTTTGAGTATCCGCATAAAACAGCTACATTTCCAGCAGTATTCATCTGTATTCATCATCATCATGTGCTATGCCGCTTGGTGTACACGATCGTGTCCTTCCACAATTTATATCCACAGTACATTATATCAGTTCTGTTTTTGACTGTTTACCGTGCCACAAAATCAATCTATCTATATAGTATCTTCTCTCTTTGTCATCCGTAATCTCTCTTACCTGTATTTTGCCAGTTGTAACCAAGTATTCTAACTTTTCTCTTCTCATGATGTGTCCGAAAAATGTTTTTTTTCTAATGTTTTTTAGGAACTCCCTTTTTGTGTTGACCTCTGAGAATGTTCTCGTTGGTCTTGTTAGCCTGTCCAGGGAACTTTCAACATTCTTGTGAGAAATCCCATCTTCTTTTTATTTGTTTGTCTACTGTCCATGATTCTTTGACTTGTTCATGTTTTAAGCCAAACTTAAAATTAAATTAAAAAGGTATACTACAACGAATAAGGGCAGAAAGTATTTCAATGTAGGGTTTCTTAAAGAACAAGGAATTAAAGATAAATTCGCAGTCACAATATCAAACAAATGCCAAGTCCTCCAACAACTAGAAAATACAATAAATATAGAAGATCATTGGAAACAGGTAAAAAATATATGGAAAGAGACATGCGAAGAAACACTGGGGAAAAGAGAACGCCAGAATAAGGCATGGATGACAGCAGAGACCCTGGATAAAATTAAAGAAAGAAAGAATAAGAAAGCAGACATAAATAAAAGCAAAACGAGAAGTAATAAAGCCAAGACACAGGAAGCTTACACAGAGGTGAACAAAGAAGTGAGAAGATGCATTAAAAGGGATAAGAGGAAATATATAGATGAATTAGCTAAAGAGGCAGAAGAAGCAGCAAATAAAGGGAATATGAAAGAACTGTACAACAGCACAAAGAAATTAGGTGGAAAATACAAACAGATCAACGCCTTTATCAAAGATAAGAAAGGAAATCTGCTTAGTAATATAAGGGAACAAATGGAGAGATGGAAAGAGCACTTTGAAGAACTTTTGAACAGACCCGGTTCAAATAATCCTCCAGATATACTACCAGCAGAAGAAGAATTATACGTTAACTGCGGAAAACCAAGCAAAGAAGAAATAATGACAGCCATCAAACTATTAAAAGATGGTAAAGCCACAGGACCAGATGAAATTCCTTCGGAAGCCATCAAAGCAGATATTATCACCTCTACCAAGATGTTACATAATCTATTGGATAAAATTTGGAAGAGGGAAGAAATACCTAAAGACTGGAGAGAAGGTTATATGATCAAACTACCAAAGAAAGGAAGTTTACAGGAGTGCACAAATTATAGGGGAATTATGCTACTATCAGTGCCAGGAAAAATATTAGGCAGAATCATTCTGGAGAGACTAAAAGAGGCTATAGAGAAACACTTGAGAGATGAACAAGCAGGTTTTAGGAAGAACAGATCATGTGCTGATCAAATAACTACTTTACGTATAATAGTTGAACAAAGTTTAGAACTAAAATCCCCACTTTATATTGGATTCATAGATTACGAAAAGGCATTTGATAGTTTAGACAGAAGAATGCTTTGGAAGTTGCTGAGTCATTATGGAATCCCCATAAAGTTTATTAACCTGATAAAAACAATGTATGAAGGAACAAAATGTAGTGTGGTGCATGAAGGACAGCTTACAGAAGCATTTGAAATAAGAACAGGAGTAAGGCAAGGATGCCTTCTGTCTCCATTTCTCTTTCTATTGGCCATAGATTGGATTATGAAAATAACTCAAAACAACAGAAATGGGATCCAGTGGTCACTGACCAAACAACTTGATGATTTAGACTTTGCTGATGACATAGCTCTCCTATCACACAGCCACCAACAGATGCAAGATAAAATGAGTATATTAGATGAGAGATCACAACAGCTAGGACTAAAGATTAATAGAGATAAGACCAACATTATGAGAATTAATGCAGTTGGCAATAACCAAATAAAACTAGGAGAAATACCTCTACTAGACGTACAATCTTATATATATCTGGGCAGTAATATAGACAAAGAGGGAGGAACAGAAAACGATACCAAAATAAGGATATCAAAAGCAAGAGGAGCTTTCATTGCACTGGGAAACATATGGAAATCCAAAGAAATGAGGCTAAATACAAAAATACAAATTTTCAACTCCAATGTTAAGTCGGTTCTATTATATGGCTGTGAAACATGGAGAATAACAAAATTGACAATCACGAAGGTACAGACTTTCATTAATGGATGCTTGCGCAGAATAAAGGGATGGAAATGGCAGGACAAAGTCACTAACGTGGAATTATGGAAATGTACCGGTCAAATACCAGTGGATAAAGAAATACAGCGAAGACGATGGCGATGGATAGGACACACACTACGGAAACCAACTGAGAGTATTACACAACAGGCCCTTTTTTGGAATCCCCAGGGGAAAAGACAAAGAGGAAGACCAAGGAATTCTTGGAGAAGACAGATTGAAGCAGAGATGAAGATGATGGGGAAGACATGGAATGATCTTAAAAGAATTGCAAAAAACAGAACGACTTGGAAAGTGTTTGTTGAAGACCTATGCTCCACTGGGAGCTAAAAGGTAGAAGAAGACTGTCCATGATTCACTTCCATAGGCCAGAACTGGTCCTATATAGCACCTATAAACTCTTTTTCTCATTTCTATTGACGACTTACTAAGCAAGATGTTTCTCTTTCTGAGATACCACTTTGGGCTGTGCTATTCTGCTTTCTTAAAAAAAAATAATAATAATAATTTGTGGCACTTTATTACTAAAATCAAATAACTACAGACAGTCAAACAAGGAATATATATAAAGGAAAGCAAATGTTTCACGTGGTTTCATTGTAAATCTACTAGTTTTTACTTTGACCTAAGTTTTTTGTTTTTGTTTGTTTGTTGTTGTTGTTATCAGCAACCGTTGAACCTCAGCCTCATTATGTGTCCTGAATGACTCATCATTGTTATCAACACTAGTTGGCCATTAAGTTCACTTCTGCACCGGCTGTCCTGGTATCCAACTTTACTTTACCATCGCAGCGAGCACCTGGCAACATGGGCAGATCAAACACGGAATGGAGTCATATGTCTCTACTTGCATACAGTGTTTGTAATAGATCATACGCTTTCATTGTTACTAGATCAAACACGGAATGGAGTCATATGTCTCTACTTGCATACAGTGTTTGTAATAGATCAGACGCTTTCATCGTTACTAGATCAAACACGGAATGGAGTCATATGTCTCCACTTGCATACCGTGTTTATAATAGATCAGACGCTTTCATCGTTACTAGATCAAACACCGAATTGAGTCATATGTCTCCACTTGCATACAGTGTTTATAATAGAGCAGACGCTTTCATCGTTACTAGATCAAACATGATAATAGACCGGAGTCATAGAGATAGATTATAGACATAAGCCATAGAGATATATTATAGACAGAAGTCATAGCATACATTATAGACAGAAGTTATGGAGATAGATTATAGACATAAGCCATAGAGATACATTATAGACAGAAGTCATAGCAATACATTATAGACAGAAGTTATGGAGATATATTATAGACTGAAGTCATAGCGATATATTATAGACAGAAGTCATAGCAATACATTATAGACAGAAGTCATAGCAATATATTATAGACAGAAATCATAGCATACACTATAGACAAAAGTCATAGAGATATATTATAGACATAAGTCATAGCATACATTATAGACAGAAGTTGTGGAGATATATTATAGACATAAGTCATAGCTATACATTATAGACAGAAGTCATAGAGATATATTATAGACAGAAGTCATAGCGATACACTATAGACAGAAGTCATAAAGTTATATTATAGACAGATGTCATAGAGATAGATTATAGATATGAATCATGGAGATAGATTATAGATATGAATCATGGAGATAGATTACAGAAATACCTATACCAAACACAAGAGGGAGCCAGGAGCTTACAGTAACGAACATATTCAAATACTTTAAACTTTCCAAAGTAGGGCTAAATAAAGTCATAGTAAAGATTCCCTCAACGCCTTACCAGGCAAATGGGAAAAATGGTGTTAGTGACCATATCTTACCAGGCAAATGGGAAAAATGGTGTTAGTGACCATATCTTACCAGGCATATGGGAAAAATGGTGTTAGTGACCATATCTTACCAGGCATATGGGGAAAATGGTGTTAGTGACCATATCTTACCAGGCATATGGGAAAAATGGTGTTAGTGACCATATCTTACCAGGCAAATGGGGAAAATGGTGTTAGTGACCATATCTTACCAGGCAAATGGGAAAAATGGTGTTAGTGACCATATCTTACCAGGTAAATGGGAAAATGGTGTTAGTGACCATATCTTACCAGGCATATAGGGAAAATGGTGTTAGTGACCATATCTTACCAGGTATATGGGGAAAATGGTGTTAGTGACCATATCTTACCAGGTAAATGGGAAAATGGTGTTAGTGACCATATCTTACCAGGTAAGTGGGAAAATGGTGTTAGTGATCATATCTTACCAGGCATATAGGGAAAATGGTGTTAGTGACCATTTCTTACCAGGTATATGGGGAAAATGGTGTTAGTGACCATATCTTACCAGGTAAATGGGAAAATGGTGTTAGTGATCATATCTTACCAGGCATATAGGGAAAATGGTGTTAGTGACCATATCTTACCAGGTATATGGGGAAAATGGTGTTAGTGACCATATCTTACCAGGTATATGGGGAAAATGGTGTTAGTGACCATATCTTACCAGGCATATAGGGAAAATGGTGTTAGTGACCATATCTTACCAGGCATATGGGGAAAATGGTGTTAGTGATCATATCTTACCAGGCATATGGGGAAAATGGTGTTAGTGATCATATCTTACCAGGCATATGGGGAAAATGGTGTTAGTGACCATATCTTACCAGGCATATGGGGAAAATGGTGTTAGTGATCATATCTTACCAGGCATATAGGGAAAATGGTGTTAGTGATCATATCTTACCAGGCAAATGGGAAAAATGGTGTTAGTGACCATATCTTACCAGGCATATAGGGAAAATGGTGTTAGTGATCATATCTTACCAGGCATATGGGGAAAATGGTGTTAGTGACCATATCTTACCAGGCATATGGGGAAAATGGTGTTAGTGACCATATCTTACCAGGCATATATGGAAAATGGTGTTAGTGATCATATCTTACCAGGCATATAGGGAAAATGGTGTTAGTGACCATATCTTACCAGGCATATGGGGAATATGGTGTTAGTGACCATATCTTACCAGACATATGGGGAATATGGTGTTAGTGACCATATTTTTCCATGACTACGGAACCTTTTTTGGGTTAAATGGTCGGTATCACGCCAGGTCGCCTTTACTTCCCAGAATACCCATTTTAGAGTCTCGGTGACCCCGGAGGGTTGTCGGTCCGGAAAAAGAAATCATCCACTTTAGGGATCGAACACAGACCCTGCTGATCAGGAAGCGAGCACACTAACCACTCAGCCACCGAGGCGAGCACACTAACCACTCAGCCACCAAGACGAGCACATTAACCACTCAGTCACCACGGTGAGCACACTAACCACTCAGCCACCGAGGCGAGCACACTAACCACTCAGCCACCGAGGCGAGCACACTAACCACTCAGCCACCGAGGTGAGCATACTAACCACTCAGCCACCAAGGCTCCACATTCACAAATTCATAGGAGTTTCTGTTAAATGAAATAACGTGTGGAGGTACACACAGTACAACATAGGTTCTGGACGCATGAGAGCGGTGTACCTTCATTACTCTCCTCTTGGTGTCAATATCAGAAACTGAAGGAAAAGTAGCGCAAGACAACCACCAAATAACCTGCCTAGGGACTTCAACTGTTCAACGTGTGCAATCAGGAGAAAATGAGCACAGGCAGAAGTTTGAGCTGATTGGTTCAAGGATATTTTTTATTTATTTATTTATTTTTTATTTTTTTATTTGAGCGAGTTTGTGAATGTAGACTCAGTTCTTCTTTGTTTGTTTCAATATAGAGGCAAGTCTAGACCGACATTAATTGTTGCCGTGTTCAATATTTAATTTAACAATTTAAGATTTGTGTCATCGGAAATTATTATTTTGTAATCGGTGCTCGATAGACTGAAGGGAGATAACTACGAAGTATTGGACCTGCTGTTGAATCGATGCAGAAAATGAAAAAAGAACTACTTAACACAATTCGAAAACGACTACTGAATTATTTTAGACATGTGAAAAGACATAATACCATTCTAAAAGTTATCGTGGAAGGGAAGGTACAAGGCAGGCGACACAGACCAAGACTAAAGTGGACTGATAACATAAAAAAGTGGACAGGATAACCTATGACAACGTGCACCATCAAGACTGGAGGCAGATTAAATGGCGCTCCATGGGAGACAACACCCGGTGTATGAATGTTGAATTGATAGGTTCAAGGGAGCGTGTATTTACGCGCGTTGCTTGTAATTGCGGAATCAGTTGTTTTTGTTGCCTGCTTTAGCATAATCTTCATTGGAAAGATGCATTTATTGATTAGATTTAAGGGCCATTGTTCAAACATTTCCTCTTCGAGTGTTACTCGTTCTTGCAAGGTTGTGTATTCTCATTCACTTCATGTACAAAGTGCAGCAACTCTCATTCAACTGCCAAGTCTTTCTTACGTTTAGTTATCTCTATATATTGATCAGCGTATATATAATTTTTTTTTATGAAATAGAATTTGCGTTTTAGATCTATTTTGTTTTCGCTTTAAT